>CM032809.1:13628909-13652933 GCA_019155185.1 Beaufortia kweichowensis | reverse complement strand
ACTTGGATTTCCTTGAGCAGTAGTTTTTATTGTAGATAGCGAGTCTTCAAATCACAGCATACTTCAAATCAGAGTACTAGACTCTCTTCAGAACCTGGAGTCTCACTCACCCTTACTGAGACCGCTTCATTATCATAGAGATAAAGAAATGTTCACACCTTGGGCTTGTTGTCCCTTCTTGAGTTTTAACCTTTAATTGAATCATGAGCAAATGGTCACCAACTCAGTGGGATATGATGGGACAACGTCTTAGGAGCCACCCCATGTTCCTATGTTTCTCCAATGCAAAGTATATCATTTTAGTAGTTTGTGTAAGGACAGGGGAAATAAAGAGAATCAGCTGATTTTTAAGTGATTCTCAAATTTACATTTCCACACTACCTAGTTTACCATACACACAAACTAACTGTATCACAACTAGCACAAATCAGACCCAATCTTAATTCAGTGAAAACCCTAATAAAACTCAGTGCTTGATACCGGCCACATTAGCTATATATATATATATATATATATATATATATATTCATTAATGGAGTTTGGGTTCCTTGCCACCGTCGCCATGTTGGAGTGCTCACTAGGAGACTGCTGATATTAGTTATTAAATTAGCTTTTATATTTCCCTGCTTGTCATTCTGTTTATTCTACTTTAAAGCTGCTTTGAAACAGTGCTACATTGTTAAAGCGCTATACACATAAACTTGAACTTGAACTTGAACTTGCATGCTTATCAAAACGAAAAAGCACAAGAGAGAATTAAATACTTATAAGACATAGATGTATATGTTAAATACATTTGTGTCAGATAGCAAACGTCAGCATTTTTAACATTCAATAAATAATTAATGAAATGAAATTAGATAATACAATAATTATTATGCAGATTTTGCATAATATGTCCCCTTTAAAGGCTGTATATTTACCACATGTACCACCCAATAAATGCCACCCTCATCTGTCAGTCACAAACAGTTGTGATGTTATTGGCTGAGCAATATGATCAGAGTGGTCTAAGTAGCTGCTCTGTGAGTAAACCTAGATAAATACATCAGAAGAGGCAGGTACCTTTGAGATTGACAATAAGAGTTTTATCAATGGCTGAGGATGATGGAAGACTTGGATCTCCTCAATGATGTGGACACCTTTCTCCAGGATAACAGTTTTGTGCAGGTACCCCAACTCTACAAAGTTGGTACAGAGGGAACAGTGATAAGACAATGTTAAAATACACAACAAGAAAAAAGCTACATTCCTTAACTTTTTTTGGTTAAAGTGGAAAAAAATCAGTTATTGACCAAATACAAAAAGTATTCATAAAAGTGTCTTCTTACCTTAGCCTGATTCACAACGGTAAGCTTATAATAATGATTTACAATTTGAGTTCAGATTTTTGTGGGAAATGTCAGGTTGATTCGTCATTCACCTTTGCATTATTTAGTTATGCTCGTAAACAGACTTTGCTTCTATAAAACATATAGATGGACAAGCATTTGTAGTCACTTTTTGTCTGTCACTCAACACAGTGTCAAATACAGCACTAGGCGCGTTTCCATTACCAATTTGCGCAAAACTTTTGCAATATTTTCTAAATGTTGATAAAAAACGATTGCAAAATGACAACATTTCCATTAATCATTTTATGATATTAGATATTAGTTATTAAATTAGCTTTTATATTTCCCTGCTTGTCATTCTGTTTATTCTGCTGTAAAGCTGCTTTGAAACAGTGCTACATTGTTAAAGCGCTATACAAATAAACATTAACTTGAACTTATGCGACTAAAACTCGTCCTCTTGCGCTACGTCATTCCAAAAACCATGGCAACAGTAATAAGCAGGTTTACTTCACAGCTAAAGCCATCTCAATTTTTGTTTTAATCTAAGACATACATCGAAGTTATACAAGCAGTAATGGCAAAGCAAGACCCCTATACTTTGGGAGTGTTCTAGAGCTTTCCATTTAGACCGTAAGATTTGCCTTTTCTTTCTGCTTCTAAGTAAATGCATTTCTCTGTTGCTTTAAATCTGATATTCCTGTATTTTTTGTCTTTAACTAGTAACAAAGAACTCCATCTCGTCTTTGGTCCACACATAACGCATAATCTTTAAAGAATGATTATATAATTTTTACGTACAACATGTGACCTAGAAATGCGACAAAAACTTTCCAGTTTTTTGCGAATTATTCCTTTTTCGCATTGCCTAAAAAACCTTTAGGTTTTGATCTTTTTTACACCTTATGCAAGTATAAAAACTTTGTTGCAATATATGGACATTTTTGCGAAATTGACGTGTTTCGACTAGGTGTATTTGCAATTTTAATTTGCGCATTTTGAAGGGTAAATGGAAACACCCCTACAAAGTGTCCTTCCTTGGGAGCCAAATCACCTCTGATCTTTTCAGAAAAGTCTAATAGGAATTGGTGAATAGAATTTGCATTGATATCTGGGTATAAGTGGAGCTGACTTGCACCATTTATTTTTTGCTGCTGGTGGACAATGCTAATCAGTTCTGTGCATACCTCGCCCTTCGGCAGCTAAGCTACAGGTTCTAGGAATACATTTCGATCTAAAGAGTGCATGCAGTTGACAGGCGTTTTTAAAGATGTCTCTTCGTCATTGCAGTTTATCCCCCCATAAGACAGTCTCGATCAGTGCAGAATATTGCATTCATTCAGTCTTTAGTCTGATGTAGCATTTCTTTGGGCTGGGGTTATGGTAAATTTTGAGTTATAATATTGAGTTATGATAAAATCACATAAGGATTCACATGAATGAACTAAAACTCACTAAAACTCGCTGAACTCACACACACATTGGTAGTACCAGATGGTACTGTACACTATCACATTGCTACTAGCAAAACCTAGTTTTGAAAACATTTGGCAGCACTTTTGTTTTTATGCCATGGTTATTTTGCGACAAGGGAGGCCCAGAAACTATTGGTGGCAGGCCATTTAAAAAAAAAAATCAACCAATGAAAAAGAATAAACATAATATTGAAACAACCAATAAGAACGAATAAACAAATTGTCAGGAATAAGATGCAGAAAAAGGGTATAAAGTTTGAAGTCAGATTTGAATTAGGGCAGGTGTACCGTGACATCTTTGTTGGCTCGAGCGAGATTTTTTTAAAGCAATAGGGGACTAACATTTTCCACAACAGAAATATTTGGGAAATATTGAGGAATTAACATTTTGCCACAATTGATTCCTTGTTTTATTTTTAAGCACCATTCCTGATTCTCCATAGAAAATTAAGTACATCATTTAAAAAAATATTTAGAATTTATTTATTTTACAACAATATTTTTGTTTCCTAATCAAATGTGATCATAATTATAATAATAAATCATACAAAAAATACTCCCCCTCCATTGCACCGGTTGGTAACGCCTAATGCGTAGCACTTTCATTAAAGGGGTCACATGATGTAATTTCTTGTTTTCCTTTCTGTGTTTTCTGTTCCATGTGTTATGTAGCTGTTTGAACACAAAATAATGTTCTTTAGAAACATCATATGACCACTTTAACACAATGTGAGCTTTGCAACTGCTGTTTGACTGGGATAGCACAGGCCTCTCCAAAAATGAAGAGAAGCGCTGCCCAGCAGACTATATTAAATTGCTGTTTAAAGAGGGACATTAAAAATAATAAAACGTACTAAGAAGGAGGTATGAGAATATTGTGTAATAGCTAACTACACTCCTCATATATTTTAGCTATCTAGTAAATAATTGCAATTTAGTCATAACTATCAGTATAAGTTACCGAAAAAAGCCTTCTGTTCTGCTAGTTCATTTTTCAATAGTGTCCATCAATGACAATTTTGTTCACATTAGTGTTTGTTTTAAACTAATCTGCTGAATGAACACTCATAAGTGAATCGCTGATAATTTAATATATAACATAATTTCTGTTTTTATAACATTTCTCAGTTATGTTAGAATTTAGTAAAAGATTATAAATAAATTAAATATAAAGTTATGAGGTGTATAATCCAATAACACTAAACCCTTAAACAAAGATTATTTTTTATTTAGATTATGTGATTTTTTAATTTATTTTTAAATAAAGTGTTTGTGACACCTGCGTTACAGTGGGTTCTTAAGGGTTTAAAAAAGCATAGCCTATCTATTGCGCTCTTTCAACCAACATGACAGTAATGGCTAGCAGAAGGAGCGATTACTGTCTTTAGACATGTTTTAAACTTTTATCAGTGCATGTTCACCATTTGTTTTGTTTGTTTTCCAGATACTGTCTCTTTGTTTCACTGCCAGAGAAGTGATGGAAGCTACTGGGAGAAAGAACATAAAGCGTTGACCGATGCCTCCCTGGACGCCACCCCCCCGACCCCCAGCTTCTCATCCGACGACGCGTCAACTTTCATCCCCACAAGCCTCCACGATAGCATGAGCATGTCTCCGCTAGGGGCACAGACCCATCCCCTGCTTTCTCCTTTTCCCACCCCCCGCCTATGGCCCGCAGCCCTGCCGTCCAACTCTAGCTGGACGCTGCCTCTGCTAATGGCGCAGGCCTTGGTGCCTCTGTTTGTTTATAAGCTCTGCAAATGCTGGGGGCGTGTCCGCTGGCGGCGTTGAAACCACCCCCCTCGTGGGAAGGTGGCGGTCTAATATACATTTGCGTGAAGTCAACTTCACTGCTTTTTATCTGCTTTCAGGTGTGATTTTTATATTGCCCACACCTGTTACTTGCCCCAGGTGAGTTAAAAGGAGCATCACATGCTTGAGACAATCTTATTTATTTACAATTTTGAAAGGGTGCCAATAATTTTTGGTGTTTTGTGTGTCAAATTTCTCCTTTTTTGTTTTGTTCCAATACACACAAAGGGAATAAACATGTGTATAGCAAAACATGTGTTAATGCAATACTTTCTGTGAGAAATACTTGATTTTCTGGAAAAACTTCAGGGGTGCCAACAATTTTGGCCATGACTGTAGATACCAAACATAGTCTTCCTATGATCTTGATTAACTAAATAGTTCTAACCTGGTTAATTCAAGCAATTCTAAATACATTAATTCACACAGAATTTAACTCATGTTCAGTTAAGACAACTTAAGCATGTTACATTGGAAGATACATGTTTACACATTTCTACATTAAAGTAAGTGTGACTATGATGGGTTTCTTTGTCTGTCCCAAAGTGGAAAAAGAAATATTATGTGTCTGATCTGTGATGAACCTTTTTGAGCTGTTCAGAGCACTAAATACCAGGACTTCCAGACACAGAACCAGCTTTTTCCCCCAGGTGATCTCTCTCTCTTAAACAGCTAACTGCTCCACAAGTGTAATTTTAAACTTAACTATACACATGTGTAAATAATCATGGCATTTATATGTCATATTATATGTCACATTATTTGTAAATTAATTCAAATATAATTAAAATTCAAACATTGGTTTTCCGGCCTCTTATGCTACCTGTCCCAACTTTTTTGGAATGTGTAGCTCTCATGAAATCCAAAATGAGCCAATATATGTGAATAAAATATTGATGATGAGAAAATGAGATTTGTAAATTATTGCATTCCTTTTTTATTCACAATTTGTCCCAACTTTTTTGGAATCGGGTTTGTAGATGAAAGTGATAGAATTGCATGTAAACAACACTTATTAAACAATGAACATGAATGAATATTTCAACTGAAGAAAAATGTAGGACACCCTATGACCTAATGCATTTACATTTACATTTAGGGGAGGTTATTCCACAAGCAGGGAACAGAAAAGGAGAAAAAACGAGAGAGGGATTTAGTGCCCTTCTGTGAGGGTACCACCAGTCGACGTTCACTTACTGAGCGCAGGGTTCTGGACGGGTTGTAGGTGTGTAGAAGAGAGTTAAAGTATGAGGGTGCAGAGTTTGTGATGGTTTTAAATGTCAGCATTAATGATTTGAATTTAATGCGGGCAGCAACCGGTAGCCAATGGAGAGAGATGAAGAGAGGTGTGACATGTGCTCTTTTGGGTTCCTGGAAAACAAGTCTTGCTGCTGCGTTCTGTATCATCTGAAGTGGTTTGATTGCTCGTGCAGGAAGACCAGCCAGGAGAGCATTGCAATAGTCCAGTCTAGAGATTACCAGGGATTGAACTAGCAGTTGAGCGGCGTGCTCTGTGAGATATGGCCTGATCTTCCTGATGTTGTAAAGTGCATATCTACAAGGCCGTGATATCCTTGAGATGTGTTGATGAGGACAGCTGGTCATTGAAAGATTACACCAAAAGGTTTCTTCTGGTTTAGGCAGTTGTAATGGTTGTGTTGCCAATTTGTATTGTGAGGTTGTGTTGTGTTTTAGGGAAGGCCGGAAGTACCAGGAGCTCAGTCTTGGCTAGGTTTAGCTGGAGGTGGTGTTCAGTCATCCAAGATGAGATGTCTTTTAGGCAGGCTGCAATGCGTGATGCTATTGTGGGGTCGTCTGGCTGGAAGGAGAAGAAAATCTGGGTGTCGTCAGCATAGCAGTGGTAGTCAAAGCCATGTGATTGAATGATGGGTCCCAGGGATGTTATGTAGATAGAAAAGAGGAATGATGCAAGAACAGATCCCTGAGGAACGCCAGTGGCCATGGGATGGGCTTTGGACAGCCCCCCATTCCATGACACCCTGAAGGACCTGTCTGAGAGGTATGATTTAAACCACTGGAGTGGGGTACCTGTGATCCCTAGCGATGAGAGGGATATCAGTAGGATCTGGTGGTTAACTGTATCAAAGGCAGCAGAGAGATCCAGCAAAATGAGGACAGTTGATAGGATAACATCTGATTAAAAACAGCTCGCTCCAGTGTCTTTGAGATGAACGGGAGGAGAGAGACAGGTCTGTAGCTGTCGGTGAGGGAAGGGTTGAGAGTGGGTTTTTTTAAGCAGCGGGGTGATCCGGGTCTGTTTAAATGTGGTGGGGAAAGTGCCAGAGAGGAGTGAGGAGTTAATAATGTGTGTGAGTGATGGAGTGACTGTGCTAGAGATGGATTGGAGCAGATGGGAGGGGATTGGGTCGAGTGGGCAGGTGGTGGGGTTGCAGGAGAGAAGTTTGGTAACTTCAGCGTCGTTTAGACTGGAGAAAGAGGAAAAAGTGGAGCTGGGTGAAACCTGTGTGTGTGCTGGGGTTTCAGGAGTTGTGAACTGGCTGCTGATCAGTGATGTTTTGTTTGTGAAAAAGTTAGCAAAATCATCAGCTGATAATGAAGAGGCAGGTGGGGGAGGTGGAGAGAGGAGGGAGCTAAGGGTTTTAAACAGTTTTTTTTAGTCTGATGCATGACTGACCTTTTTGATGTAGTAGGATGTCTTTGCTGTGTGGACAGCAGCAGAGAAGGATGAAAGTAGTGACTGATAATCACAGAGGTCAGATGGGTGTTTCGTCTTGTGCCATTTTCTTTCAGCTGCCCTGAGTTTGGTCCAGTGTTCACAAAGGACGTCCGAAAGCCAAGGGCAGGAAGGGGAGGCATGAGCCGGTCTGGAGGATAGAGGGCAGAGGTTGTCTAGACAGGAGGTTAGTGTTGAACATAGGGTGTCCGTGGCTGTATTGGTATCCAGAGATGAGAGGTTGGAAGGGAGAGAGGATGACACCTCAGCAGAGGGTGTGCTGGGGGAAAGAGAGTGTAGGTTGCGTCTGACCGAAACGGATGTGGGTGTGGCTGTGTTGTTAGAAGTGAGATGTATGTTGCAAGTTATTAAGAAGTGGTCAGAGATATGTAGGGGAAGAACAGTAGGATTAGAGGTGATGCAGTTGCGTGTGAAGATGAGGTCCAGTTGGTTTCCTGATTTATGAGTAGCGGTGGTAGTAAGGAGGGAGAGGTCAAATGAGGAGAGAAGGTTTAAAAAGTCGGTGGCAGAAGATTTCTCCAGGTGAATATTAAAGTCACCAAAGACAATGAGTGGGCTGCCATCCTCAGGAAATGAGGAAAGAAGCACATCAAGTTCGTCAGTGAAGTTGTGAAGCGAGCCTGGTGGGCAATAAACTACGACAATGTGAATTTGAGAAGGAAATGAAACAGTAACCGCATGATATTCAAAGGAAGTGTTTGTGCATAATCCTGGTAAGCATGTGTATTTCCATGTGGTGGGAAACAGTAAACCTGTGCCTCCGCCCCTGCCGGATTGACGAGGGGAGTGGGAGAAAGCATAGTTGGAAGAGAGTGCAGCGGGAGTGGCAGAGTCCTCTGGACGAATCCAAGTCTCAGTGCGACCAAGGATGTTAATGTCTGACTGTGTAGCAAAGGCAGGGATGAACTCAGCCTTGTTCACAGCTGACTTGCAGTTCCAGAGGCCCACAGAGAGAGACAGGGGAGGGGTGGATGCAGCGTCGAGTAGAATGAGCTCTGACAGTAAGTGGAGACGACGGTCCAGAGACTTTATACACCAGTGAGATAGCCTCGACTATCTACCTGCTAAGGGTTTGTTTGGTCGCCAGCAGACCCTTTCTGGGCGGCCCAAAACATACAAACAGCTGCTCAGACTTTCTTCATGAAGCAGCTCTGTGAACGTAGGCGACCTCGCACTTGTCACACCAAATTTGACTTTTCCTGGTCCAAGTTACTGAAGGGAGGAGGACAAATGCCGGGGCCTTTAGGGATGATGCCGTCATGGGGACAGATAGCTGGCTAGCATCTGTTCAACCCTGGGCATCGCCCCGTACCCGTGCTCCCCCGCCCCCACAATGTTGGAGTACTCCGATATGCCTCCACCAGCCTTTCCCCTGTTTCCATGCTCCGCACATCCACCTCCTCAGAGGAGGATAGCTGGAGCTGTGGACTCTCACTCTGGGGGGAAGTAGATGCACAGCGCGCTTCCTGGCCAGGAGTGAGAGCGGACATTGTCGATAGAGAGTCGATATCGATAGTCAATAGAGATACTGCCTTAGCAGGAATGGAGCTACCACCACGAGAACCATGTGGCGGGTCACGCTCCTCGGAGCGCACCAGCCAGGATCAGCACGCAGCCAGCGTTTTCGAGTGCTGACTGGGCATGCTCCACTCCCAAACACAACACACATAAGTTGTGTGTATCCCTGCCTGTAATGAAACACGGACAAAAGTTTCCATTATATTATTTTTCAACAGACACAAACAACGCACAGCTGAAGGCACAGAATCTAAAATGAGATCATTGCGGGGTCTTTTATACTTCCTGGTCCTGACGTCACACAGCCTGTAACATTGCGGATTGCCATTCGATTTGACACACATGCTTCAGACGCATTCACGCAGAGCCTTTCTGACATCATATATATATATATATATATATATATTCCAACACCAAAGAAAATTCCTTGTTTGTGCAAGCACACTTGGCAATAAAGATGTTCTGATTCTGAAAAGAAATTACAGTGCATATAATAATGAACATAATAATAATAATAAGCTTCCAAAAAATGCCACACAGAGTAAGACATTAATAACAATTTTAAAACATTTACATCCTTATTTGGTCAGAACAAACGTGGAAGATCTGTTCTGATGCAGTGATCACAAAATTCATACATACAGATGATCACACGTCAGATCACAGAATCATACGTCAAACTATCAGATTCACCCCTACAGAAGAGAAGTACTAAAGCAGAACCCAAATACAAAAAATAGCTCTTTAGGTAATCTGCAACTTTATGTTTCAAACAGAGATGGTTGTAGAGAGGTAGAAGTTAGAGATTGCGGCTTTAATTTGTGAGCTTGACATAATCTGTTATCATTGTCATGTTTGACATATACAATATCATTTCACATATAAAATTCTAAGCACATATGTACAAATAATAGGGCTTAAACACTTCTACTATTGTGTCAATGTAACTCTGGATTAATCAATATTTACCTGTGAGGAGGTAAAGCATTGTGTAAACTTTGCCACGGGCTCCTTGGACTCTCTGAGCTGCAATGCTGCTGTAGCTCTCATCAGGTGACACCAAAGTCAGGCCCTGATTGGTGGGCAGAACACTTTTATCAGCCAGGAAGTTCTCCTTTACAAAATGCAGGATGTTATCTGATGCATTATGAAGACCACACTGTAGAGATAACAGACAGCATAATGCATAAGTGCATTCATTGTAACAGAACCTGTTCATTTGTTCATATCCGGACAAAACAACATAAGTGGCAAAGGTAATCTAGGAGGAGCTGACAAAGATCCATCACTATCCAAACTCTTTATGTTCTCAATTTTTTGTCCAAATTAGACAAATTGACCAAAATCAACAAATCACTATGCTTAGAAAAGCTTTTTGCTATACTCTCTTTCGCGATAAAACATACCTCTCCAGGATTTGACATTTTTTCGTGTACCCGCGTGCTCCATTTCAGAGTGTCTCGGTTCAGGACCTTGTAATTTCCTGCAAAGACCTCCTTAATGTTTCTAAGCGAGAAAGCACATACTGCAGAACGACCCAAGTTTATCTGCCTGGCAGACACCAAAACAGAAAAACAAAGATTGGGACCATTTAAACAGCTAATTAGAAAAAAACAATACCCAAAATCCCACTGTTAAAAGGATAGATGCATTAATCATCAATAATTAAGCAGCGAATAAGTAGTTAGATATTAATAGATACTATTAGTAGATAGTCTAAACTATTAGTAATATTATTCTAAAAGAAAAAATACTATTTGGATATGCATTTTACACAAGGATTAGAAACTGTGTCACCATAGTTAAATTATTACCACTACAAAAAAGAGACTAGTATTATGCTCTTGCCACTTTATGCAACTTGAAACAGAAAGTAAATGTTATATGGATAGTCTATACAGGTGAAACTCGATCGTGCAAAAGTTAATCTATTTCAGTAATGCAACTTAAAAGGTGAAACTAATATATGAGATAGACTCATTACAGGCAAAGCAAGATAGTTCAAGCCGTGATTTGTCATAATTGTGATGATTATGGCTTACAGCTCATGAAAACCTCAAATCCACAATCTCAGAAAATTAGAATATTACATGCAATCAATAAAACAAGGATTGTACATTGAACAATATCGGACCTCTGAAAAGTATAAGCATGCATATGTAATGATATAAATATTACAGCTCTAAGGTTCTGTAAATAAATCCTGCATTAAGGAGATTGCGCTTCCTAGTGGCTGCGCCGGTGGCGCTTTTGCACCCCCTGAGTTTTGTACAGTCTGCAGCAGAGCTATGGAGAACTGCTGTTGGTGAGTCGCTTTTGTTGCAGCTCCACATTAAAAGTTCAAATTATTGTTTCATGTGAAATGTTACGCGCTGTTTGAAGAGTATCGAGCATCATAGACATTGTAGTGTGTTTTCTGATTACTGATCAATCTATTGTGTCTCCTGCTGCTCTGTGTGCAGGTAATTGGTTCTTTATCATATAGTTTAAGAATTTACTCCGTTTATTCAAATGTTTTGTGTTAACTGTTTTGTAAAGCACTTGTGCACTTGCACAATTCATGTTTTATTAAGAAATGTCATGATTAACTTTTCATGCATAATGTTACAGGGTTCCATCAAATGGATGATATAAGCTGTGTAATTTGTGTATCTCATACAATGTGCAGTCTTTCTGTTCATGTTATTCCTGCTTGATTTAAAATGTCTTATACGATCACAAAGCAATTGACATATTTCAGATTGCTGTTTTATTTTTGTCTGTTTTGTTTATAATGTTTACTGTTATATTAGCTATGCTCCGGTCATTGAACCAGGTTTTGGTGCTTTTGGCACCTCGATGTTGAGCCGCTAGGCTCTCCGACTCAGCCAAAATGAGCCAGTCATCTATATAATTGAGTATGCAAATGCCCTGGAGACGCAAGGGTGCTAGGGCAAAATCTACACGTTTCGCGAACATACGGGGTGACAGGGCGAGATAGAAAGGGAAGACCCCGATATTGATACGCTACGCCCCCAAAAGCAAACCTCAGGAACTTCCTGTGTTTGGGAAGGATGGAGACATGGAAGTATGCGTCCTTCATGTCTATTGTGACAAACAAGTCCATGGACCTGATTTGGGTCATGATCTGTTTGACTGTAAGCACAAAGAAATAACGGCTGTAAATCCAGCCTTTCTGTCTGGAGGAGGAACTATCTCTATGGCTCCCTTTCCCAGAAGTGTGTTTACTTCCTGTTCCATGACCAGAGTCTGCTCGGGGCCCACCTCAGTGGATAACACCCCGCTGAATACGGGCGGCCTTCACCTGAACTGAATCGTGTAGCCGTGTTCTACTATTTGCAGGACCCAACAAGAATTATACATGGCCAGGCGGAGTCTTTGACGGCCATTATCCCAAATGTCCCAAATGTATGTGACTGGTATTGTGCTGCTCTGTAAAGCCATGGTAGCAACATCACTGGTCTCAAACAATTTTTTGAGAACAAATATACAAAATACAAACAGAAATAACAAAAATATTTAGTCTGCATTTGATGCATGAGTGAATCAGCTTCTACTTTTGTTTGACCACTTGTTTTAGAGAACTCCGCTAACATTATTCAAAAGGACTTAATGACACAGTTTTGCCATTTGTGCTTTCCACAAATCCTCAACAGCTTTCTCTTTAATTTTGCCGGCATGAACATAATTTACACCCACAGCCACCAGCTCGTGTTTTAACATGTCCTTTTACAGTAGGTGTATAGGGTCTCATGTAACTCGGCCTTGATTTTTCGTAAAAGTAGCAAGGCAGCACATTCAAGTAACTCATTTTAAATTTCGGGACTCATTAGTTACAGATCCTAACTCTCCAAGGCCGCAATAGTTAGCTCAACCGGAACCGGGCATGCATAAATATTACATATTGCATAAGATATCATTTGCGTACATTACACATGAACGGCCGCTACGCTAATATTAGTCTGTTTTGTCCCCTTCTCTCTTTCTCCTCCTCTCTCCTTTTCTCTCTCTCTATCCCCCTCTACCTTTTCCGAGGGATCCCGAGGAATGAGTTCCAGCTGGCAAAACACTGCTCATAACAGTCTTGCCCCACCTGATGCCCATCCTGGTGATGCTAAATGGACGACTGCCCAAGACGACCACCTTATTTATAATTCATTTTTATTCACTCTCTTAAATAAGTTAATGTCTGTCTTGTAACTGCATAGTGAGTTATAGATGCGAGCAATGGCAATTTGTGTCCTTTATTACGGATTGCACATGCTACGGATTGCAATTATAACACGTCATGTTAGGGGTTTTTTTCTCTCTTAAAGAGTTTTTTTGAACCCCTGACCACTGACTGTTATCTTTCAATGCATGTAAAGCTGCTTTGGTACAATGACCTTTGTGAGAAAGTGCTATGCAAATAAAATTGAATTGAATTGAAGTGTGGCGTTTTTGGGTATCTGCTTGAATTTTATTTTTATTTAAGCCCTCTTCATTGTCCCTGTGCCCACGTAAAGCAATGCTTTGCACACAACATAACAATGTCAATAACCACTTTCATGTGTTTTGTTCCACAAAACTCATAGCATTATGAGAATAAAGTTGAATTATTTCGAGAATAAAGTTGTAGTATTACAACAATAAAAATATTTTGAGAATAAAGTCATAGTAGAACGAGAATAATCTCGTAATATTTTGAGAATAAAGTTTACTCAAATAATTTAGTAAACATGTTTGGAATTATGTAGTGAACAATCAGATCTGTTAAGCAGTTACTAAATTCAGTATACACCTTATCAATAAATCATACTATTTACAGGCAAGCTAATAACAAGCTAGTTTTACAAACTAGTTGCGTTTTCCCGCAGTAAAAAGGGTGTATTGTCACGGAGCTGAAGGCTCCGCCTTCAGCATCGGATTCATTCCCCGCATTCTCACGATCAGCTTCCCCGGACTTTTGAACTTCACTTCCCAGGACACCTTGCACTTCCTCACCTGTTTCTCATTGTCATCACCATCAGTCACCCGCACCTGTTGGACATTAACTGGACCCTTTATATGTGCTGTTTGTATGTCTCGCCCTTGTCCAGTATTGTTGTTTCTGCCTTGTCGTTTCACGTATGTTATTCCTGAGTGTTTAGCGCTAGTTATTTGTATATTCCTGTTCTTATCGCGACCTGTTCGTTATCGGATTTACCTGCCTGTTACCTGGTTGTATACCTGTCTATCTGCTCGTTCCTGTTTGATTGGATTTTTCTTACCTGTTTTTGTTTTTTTGCTGCCCCGTTGCTGGATGGATTTTTGTTCTTATTGAATTGTATTTTTGGATGGACTTTTGTTTCTTTTTTGTTTGTTATTTAATGCCCGTTTTTGGATGGATTTGTGTTGAGTTTTTTTTGGAATGTTTTTGAATACCCGCTTAATGGATGGACTTTTGTTGAACTGCTTTTAGTAAACCTTTTTGTTCAGAGTTACTATATTGACTCTGTCTCTTACCTGCACTCCCATAACATGTATAAAGAATACCCTTAGTGAGATTTAATACGTTAAGACTGTAATATTAAAAGACCACAATTCAGTACATACTTTGTTAAAATTATACAGGTTGTTCAGGCTGGAAATGAAGCCCATTTTGAATGCAAAGCACTGTGCTTCAAGCGTGCACTATGAAGGAAACGAGCCATATAGCCAAATGAAAAATGAAAATTAATCAAAATCAGTGGTTTAGGGTTAGGGTTGGTCTATAGTCCTTGTGTTTCAGTGGCCAAGAGGGTGGTGCCCAGGAATAGGTCCTGATACCCGGGGCCTCACACGGTCTCACGGCTACAGCCGCTACTTTATAGTTCCCAAGAAGGGCAGCGGACTTCGCGCTATTCTGGATCTGCGTCAACTCAACCTCTCAGCAGAAAAAATGAATTTCAAGATGTTGACTATAAAGCAAATCGTGTCCCAGGTCAGACCTCAGGACTGGTTTGTTACCATAAATCTCAAGGATGCCTATTTCCATGTCTCTATATACCCACCACGCAGGAGGTTCCTCAGGTTCACCTTTGGTGGCAAGGCGTACCAGTATCGAGTCCTGCCCTTTGGCTTGGCACTTTCACCCTGAACAATCAGTGTGTGGATGCAGCACTGGCTCCATTACGGCACCATGGCATTCACATACTCAATTACCGAGAAGAGTGCACTTTCTCCAGCTCAGAGAACCACCTTCCTCGGTGTAGTATGGGACTCCTCGTAGATGCGGGCATGCCTATCACCCGCACGTGTTTGTGTTGTCCTGTCAACAGTGAGAGGCATCAAAGTGGGACAACTGGTCACGGCCAAACACTTCCAGAGGCTTCTGGGCCTCATGGCAGCAGTGGCCAACATATTATCTCTTGGCCTATTGTTCATAAGGCAACTTTAGTGGTGGCTCAGGACAAAGGGGTTCTCCCCAAAGAGCAACCCTCTTACTTATGTTCAAGGTCACGCGCAGATGCCTTTGTGCCCTACGTTCATAGAGAGAACCCAGATTTCTCAGTCAAGGTGCGTTGCTGGGGGCCCAATACCACCTCCCCATGATCACGACGGATGCATCTCTCACAGGATGGGGAGCAGTTATGGAGGATCATTCTGCCCAAAGCCTCTGGAGGGGCATACATCTCGAATGGCACATCAACCATCTGGAGATGCTGGCAGTACACCTGGCACTAAGGAATTTCCTCCCAGCTCTCAGGGGGCACCATGTGCTTGTCCTTCTTTGGGCTCGGAAGTTTCTCTCTCTCTGAGCCATACACATCCCAGGACACCTCAACCTTGAAGCAGATGCACTCTCAAGGCAGGGACAAGGCCCTGGGCAATGGAGACTGCACCCAGAAGTGGTACAGGACATATGGAAGAGGCTCGGCTGAGCCCAAGTGGACCTGTTTGTTTCTCAGGAGATAACGCACTGTCCACTTTGGTGTTCCCTCACCTCCCAGCGCCACTGGGACAGGACGCCAGGTCCAGCCGTGGCCGAAGTTGAGGCTATATGCTTTCCCCCCGTTGCTCTGCTTCCGGGAGTACTGGAGAGGATCAGATGGCAGGGTGTATCCCTGCTTCTGGTAGCCCCGTGCTAAGAACGTGCCAAGACCTATTATCCTTCAAGCTTTCTGTCCTCCTCCCTTTACAGATTCAGACCAGGAAAACAGAACTGGCTATGCTCAGTACGGGCACTGGACACCTACGTCCACAGGACCGCTCAATGGAGGACATCTGAGCAGTTATTTGTATGCTTCTCTCCAGCCAAGAGAGGTCTTCCAAACACTTCTCAGGAGTGTCTCTGGACTTCTCAGTCCAAACAGACCCTCAGATGGATTGTTGGATTGTTGACGCTATTTCACTTGCTTATGAGATCTCCGCACGGCAGTGTCAGAGCACACTCAACCAGAAGTGTGGCACCTTCCAAACCCCTATGGTAAGGTAATTAAATTCATGATGTCTGTGATGCGGCAGGATGGTCCTCACCGCTCACCTTTGTCAGGTTCTACGACCTTGATCTGAGCTCGACACCTGGACCTAGGGTACTCTTGTCTAGTTCAAGTTCAAGTTTATTTGTATAGCGCTTTAACAATGTAGGACTGTTTCAAAGCAGCTTTACAGCAGATTAAACAGAATGACAAGCAGGGAAATATAAAAGCTAATTTAATAACTAATATCTAATATGACTAATATCTAATATCAGCAGTCTCCTAGTGAGCACTCCAACACGGCCACGGTTGTAAGGAACCCAAACTCCATTAATGAATGTATATAATATATATATATATATATATATATATATATATATATATATATATATATATATATATATATATATATATATATATATATATATATATATATATATATATATATATATATATATATATATATATATATATATATATATATATATATATATATATATATATATATATATATATATATATATATATATATGGAGAAAAAAACCTTGGGAGAACCCAGGCTCACTTGGAGGGCCATTTCTCCTCTGACAGCTGCAGTCAGTAGTTTGATAAAAATTATTTGATTTAAAGTCATGTACTAAATTTGCTAAAGTTTGAAGCCGTGTAGGTCTGAGTTTTTAGTTGATCTGGATTATTAGTTGTGATTGAATTTAACAATGTGTTTGTGTGTATGGTAAACTAGGTAGTAGTTAAAAGACTAATATTATACAATAAAGGATTGTTTAGCCGGGGATGACTGAGTGCAGCTATAACATCAAACTGCTGACATAGACAGAAAAGAAGTAGTTAATTAGTCAAAAAAGTTAAATAGTTAAAGAGATTAGCATAAATACTGTTTAGCATTATCATTAATGTAGTAACTAGCATTAGTATTAGTTATAATGAGTGTAGGTTTTCCTGGGGGTCGCCTCCTTCTGACAGATCCAACGCCAGGTCAGGGTATGGATTGGATGCAACCTCGGAATAATAAGAAACAAACAAACTGGGAGCAAAATACTGTTTCACACCCTTAGATGCAACAAGTACATCAGATTGTTAGGGAAGTGTTCCCGGTTCTGGTTGGCCTAATTAATGCAACCTAACAATCCCTTAGGGGATTTGTGTTATAAACTGTTGGACTATGTGTATGCTATGTTAAAGAGATAGGTCTTTAATCTAGATTTAAACTGAGAGAGTGTGTCTGCCTCCCGCACAGCACTAGGAAGACTATTCCAGAGTTTAGGTGCTAAATAGGAGAATGATCTACCACCACCACTTGATTTAGAAATTCTAGGTATGACCAAAAGGTTAATGGGGTGCTCCCATGACTACACACGGACAGGGATTCAGAAGTCTGGCGGTGTGGGTATAACGTTCCCATAGCGTCACCAAGACGACGCAGCGTTGCTGCTGGAGATATACTGGAGGCATTACAAGTATTGTGTTTTGGGATGCACCAACAAACATAGGAGTCTCTACAGACTAACTCCATTTGAGCCACACAGAGATTACATATTTATTTTCAAAGGAAATATTCTGGAGTTTTATATGTTTGTAAATTTATGGACTGCTTCACAAAGAGGGACAGTTAAATGCTGTATTATTTGAAAGAAGGGCCAATATCAAAGCTTTGTGTGCCAACTTCAGCACCAGACAAACTAAGTATCATACGTCATATTTTGTTTTCCAAACTGCCTTTCTGAAAGGGCTTCTTGGCACTCTGTAAGGCTATTGTTGCTAAAGCTCTGCCAGTTTACACTAATGCTGCCACGTGTTACCAGAATGATCGTAAATAGGAATGTGGTAGTTAAAAATTGCACATGAAAGCCCTTTGATGTAGACCATGCGAATTTGTCATGCTCATAATCACAAGTGTGAGTTTATAAAGTTTGTGTTAGCATGCAAAGGCATCATGAGGCCAGCTATGTTGTTATTTTAATCGCGCTGTGCTCCCTGTCTGTACAATTCATAAACACACGTTTATTATGCACGGTACAAATCTGTTTTGTATAAGAGTAAGAGTATAGAACCCAAGACGCAATGCTTTTGGTAACAGTGCGACTGCAATTTTGGAGTGAAAATGCAATCCATGCAAAATGGAAAAATGCAATCCATCACATATACCAAAAGACATTGACAAGAAGTGACACGGAAATAGAATGTTCTATTGTCAAACAAAATGCAGTCAAATATAGTAAACAGTACAAATAAACACAGTAGTAACTGCATCCACAATCCAGTGCGTCAGCACTGTGGGAACTTTGGGCACGTAGCTGGGAAGAGGTCTCAGGATGACGTGAAAGCAGGCCGGCCTGAACTCTAGGCACTCCTGGGACACAGAGAGTGCTTGTAGGTCCCCCACCCTCTTGATAAAGAGGAAGGTGGTCTTTATCGTAAGATGAGAGAGCGCAGCATCTTTCAGGGGCGCGAAAGGGATCCCAAGAGGGTATAGGGTGTAGTCTAGGTGGGTTATGCCTTCTCGCACCCCTCAGGAACCTAACAATCAGGTTCTGTTGTCCTAAGGAACTACCCAAGATGTTATCGTGATGGCAATAATGGCCATATAGACTTTGAGGGTAAATGGGGAAAGATTGGCATCCAACCTGTTCTGTAAGAAGGACAACACAACACCAGCCCAACTTCAAGGTGTCCGTGTCTCAAAACCTCCTCCAATGGTACACCGGCTTTGAGGAAGGATAGGCTAGACCAAAGACTGAGGGCGTGGTGGCACTCCAGTGTTACAGTAACATGGTGCACACCTGTGTGCCGGGTTTTCCTCGGGACTCAAGCATGAAGCCAGTGCTCAAGCAGTCTCATATGCATCAACCTATCCACCGCCATATACCCCAGGAGCCTCTGGAAATGTTTTAGCGAGACCAGGGTGCTGCGTCTGAGTGTTTTCAGGCAAACTAGCACCGACTGGGCGTTCTCGCTGGTGAGGCACGCTGTCATAGTACCCGAGTCCAGTTTTATGCCGAGAAAAGAGATACTCAGCACCAAGGAGAGCTTGCTCTTTTCCCAGTTGACCCGAAGCCCCAGACAGTCTAGGTGCTGTTGCACAAGGTCCCTGTGCGTGCACACCAATTCTCGTGAATGAGCTGCAATGAGCCAGTTGTTGAGGTAATTTAGTATGAGTATGCCTTGCTCCCTGAGGTACTCATACTCATACTCAGTATAACATTTTATATAACGTATATGCATTTTACATCGTCAGAAAACCAGTAATATATCAAAACCTAAATACATATTTACATGTCTGTAAACATGTCTGTACCTTCAAAAAAGAATAATATTATAACTATAGTAATATTATAATTTAAGTAGAGCTGACTATTGTTAGCGTGGGTCAGATGAGACAGAACACGAGAATGTCCAATTCAAGTCTTTTACTGAACTTCATCAGTGGAAATACAAAAACTGGTACAGACCTCACTTCAGAGGAGAAAAATACAAGCAGGCAGAAAATGCACGGCTGACTTACAGAGACTTCGTAAATCCCTTAACAGGGTTACCACACGTACACAAAATAACAACAACACCAGACAAATAACAGAACAAAAGACAGGGTTTAAATAATACTAGTAATCAGTCCCACAAAATGATAAACCAGACGGTGCAGATCAGAGGGGTGATGAGTGCGGGATAGACAACAGGTGTGCGGGGTGCAAAGGAACGTGGGTAATGAAGTCCTTAGAATTCCGGGGAAGCAGAACGGGTGACGTGATGTATGGAATCCGATGCTGAAGGCATCGACCCCGTAACAACTATAGCTTTTTTTCTTTATAAATATTGTGTAGATAGTTTGAAGGCATATTATGTAAACATGTTTCTGTGACAATCCCTTTCTATGGTTATAAAATATTGCTTTTTGTTCTGACGAGATATTTAGTTGGATAAAACTAATAAATAAAATTAGTTGTATTACGTTACAAAGTAAGGGCACATCAAACTTTATTTCTAATATTTTATTTGATTTTGGCCTTGGAGCTAGAAGCACAAGGCTATTGGCTCGCCCTGGCGCGTAGAAAGCCAACTAATGTAACACATCTGAGAAGAGTCAAGACATAGAAAATCTTCTATAATAGTTAATTAAGGCAACTGTTCCTTACCACTGGGAATTGAAAATACCATAAAAAAGTGTTTCGTCTTCAGACACTCCTTCTGGTGGTGGAACACTGACTATATCCTGCAGGATATTATATGGCAGTTCTTGGTCAGCTTGACAAAGTAGCTGAGCCTTGGCAAAGGTGGTCCAGCGTCTCTGTAGAGTTCGCTGCCCACCTACATCACTCTAAACAGAGAAAGACATATTAGTAAATTAAGCCTGTTTATAGTCATATCCAGGGTTGGGAAGTAAACGAAATACATGGTTCTGGAAACTATAGAAGTCTTATAATGTCCTTTCTTAGGGTAAAGGTAACTCCCACTGCCATCGTCCCAGTCAATAATTTTGCTATTCATATTCTATACCTTAAAATTAAAGCAAAACAAATATGAACAAAAATTTGTTTATGATCTGCTGTGACATCAGATCATAAAATTTTTTTGTTCATATTTGTTTTGCTTTAATTTTATAAGTTTTAGTAAGCATAACAGCAATATAATAATAATACTGATATATAATGAGTAATATAATGATAATAAATTAAAATTGTTTAAAATTATTGTTGAGACCCTTCCAAAAGTATGGAACATGTAACATTTAAATATTTTCCTTTCAGCAGAGCATTCAGCTACAGCATAGTTACAACTAGGTATATGACATTTTCTTAAAAAGGTTATATTTTGCATCAAATATTAATAATAAATCAACAAGCAACACTTACAGTGCAAACCTGAGCGATGCGAGACACAATAAACTTGTCAATAAAGTCATACTCCTTTCCAGTTTCCCTGAAGAAGAAATAGACCTTCTCCTCACTAGGAATATAAGTGGAGCTGATGAATGTAGGATCTGGAAAATGATCACAGTAAAAAAAATAATCTAGTATTAAAAAAGACTGATTCATTGAAGAATAGATATAAGTAATATAAGTAATTAGGGTTAGGGTTAGGGTTATATATATATATATATATATATATATCTGTGTTTGCGCGTTTACAGTCATCCCAATGAGTGCGCACGCGCGCACACTCGCACACACACAAACACTTGCGTCACATACAGATGACCACTAGCGGACAGAGAGCGCACGGCGGGAAATATGTCGCGTCAAACTGAGGAAAACCAGACAAAAATATCTGCGTTTTTTAAACGCTCACAGGGAACAACTGAGGATGGCAACACTCGCTGTACTGCGAGTAGCAGCCGGAGTAGTTCTCCTGCTCAAAGTGCTGCCCCTGACAATCATCAAATGTCCAGTCATCACCAGATGACAGGTTTTGATCCAGTTTGGCTGTCAGAGGGGAAATACTGCCCTTGGTTGTACAAGACTGATCTTGGTAAGTAACTAAATACATACATAAACAAATGTGACAGCAGGGTTCTCATCTAAGACATGACGTACCAATTACGTACGGCCTAACTTATTCATAATATATTGTGGTAATTACATGACGGGTAACTGAAACCTGTAATTTCATTAACAAGTTTATATTAATGAATTACATGCTGCTCACTATTTACATATTTGTGTTTAAAATGTTTTTAGTCAGGACATTGTAAATCTGCTGAATAAATAAGACAAGAGATATTTAATACGCTATGCAGGCTGCTCTGCGCACGTGATGACGTTCAGAACAGCGCGCGTTCACAGCAGTGCTGCGTCTGACAGGATTATTCTCTCCAATAAATGCATCATAGAAAAAAAAACTTCTCACAAAAAAGCCCATTTAAAATTTGTTTATCTAACATTACTAACATTAACGGACAATGAATGAGCAATATATTTGTTAGTATTTATTAATCTTTTTTTAGTTGTTAGTTTTTAGGCTGTGGTCCATTAATATTAATAAATACTTATATAAATTTAACAAAGGTTATTTGCAAAAGTCAATTTAAAAAGATCTAAATACGTTTATTTTTTTTAAAGAGATATCTTATGTTAACATCTTTTTGCTTTTACAAAGCATTACCCTCCCAGACAACCAATTTATGTGATGTTTAGGAATGTTCTGTCGAATATGTAGACAGCATAAACAAGCGGTTGTGAGAGGAAATCAGACCTGGCCATTTATAGAGTCTCCCTGCCAGTCCTACAGAAAGGACAAACTTGACAAACATATGGCATCTGAGCATCACAGAACAGCCTGTCAGTTATTTCTCAGTCACGAGCCATAGGCTTGGAGATTGATGAGACCACAGATGTATCTGTGTGCAGACAGCTAGACATTCACGTGAGATAGATCTACTCAAAGTGTAACATTTCATTGACCAATAAAATTTAAATAACAGATCATTGAAAAGTATTAAATGTATCATTTGGACATATTAGATACTTGGACAATGCGGGTAAGGTCTTCTGCCAATTCCTGGATCTGATTTGCCTTACTGACGGGAAAGCAGATTCAATAGTGGCAGCACTAAAAAATATTATTCACACGAAGGGCATACCAACACACCTAATCTTTGGCCTTGGAACCGATGGTGCTGCTGTAATGACAGGTGTCATAACCTTTTTGTAAATAATTAAACTGTTTTTAATATTTTGTTTCTTGTTAAATTAATAAACAAATGTATTTAATAGGAAGACAAAATGGAGTTGCAAAACAGCTACCAGAGGAATGGCCACGGCTCCTAAGTGTCCACTGTGCTGCACATAGGCTAGCTCTAGCCTGTAAGGATGCATCTGAAGAGGTGCCTTACATGGCTACATTCAGAGACCATTTGGAACAGTTGCACCTGTACTTCAGAAACAGTGCAAACAGCTCTGCTTCTCTGAAAGCTGCTGCAGAGATTCTCGGTGTGTGTGAGCTGAAAGTGAAGGTAAGTTATGCCTAAAAGAAAATGACATATGAATACTTTACTTGCATTTATATTCATTTTTTAAACTGTTTTTTCTGTCATTGACTAGCAAGTAAAGGACACAGGGTGGCTCTCCCAACATGAAGCAGTAAAAAACCTCCTAAGGAACATAACTGCTGTACTGGGTGCCTTGGCAGACGAAGTAGAGACCCGCAAATGTCCTACTGCTAAGGGACTTTATTCATTCCTTGCCACCTATCGCTTCATTGCCGCCCTTCATCTGCAAGCTGATGTGCTCCCTCACCTGGCACGCCTCTCTAAGCTCTTTCAAAAGGAGGATGTCATGTTCCTGGCAATCAAAGAGCAGGTAACTTAAATAACTCAGCTCAACTGCTATGTTTTATCTTGTTTATTTATTTTTGTTTATATAGGGTACCACAATTAATCTTTTCACATGAGTGAGTCAATATGCTTATTTTGTCCAGGTACCTGTCACCCTGGCCTTAATAAAGGGCATAAAAGATTCTGGTGGTCATCAACCTGGCTCACACCTGAGTAAGTTGACCCAAAATTTGGAAGACCCTTCAGGACTGGGTGCATTCTGCATCTCTGCTAAACAGGAAAAAGGGAGAAGAGGGGGTGATGCAGGAGACAGACAGCAGTACTGGCAAAGATTTCAGTCACAGGTATGATTATGTGGCTTTTGTCTTACTTTATGGATCTAAATTAAATATAGCTGTTGCACAGTTTTATTTATACTAATAGTTTACTGACATTTTTCATGTGTTTGATTAGGTGATGGATCCAT
>CM032809.1:13613909-13623909 GCA_019155185.1 Beaufortia kweichowensis | reverse complement strand
ATTTCGCCCTATTCTGGATCTGCGTCAACTCAACCTCTCAGCAGCAAAACTGAAGTTCAAGATGTTGACTATCAAGCAAATAGTGTCCCAGGTCAGACCTCAGGACTGGTTTGTTACCATAGACCTCAAGGATGCCTACTTCCATGTCTCTATATACCCACGACACAGGAGGTTCCTCAGGTTCGGGGCAAGGCGTACCAGTATCGAGTCCTCCCCTTTGGCTTGGCACTTTCACCCCGAACATTTACAAAGTGTGTGGATGCAGCACTGGCTCCATTACGACACCAGGGCATTTGCATACTCAATAACATAGACAACTGGCTGGTTCTTGCCCAGTCGGAGGCTATATCGAGATCGAAGTGGTACAGGACATCTGGAAGATGTTCGGCTGAGCCCAAGTGGACTTGTTTGCGTCTCAAGAGACAACACACTGTCCACTTTGGTGTTCCCTCACCTACCCAGTGCCACTGTGACTGGACGCCATGGCCGAAGTTGAGGCTATATAAATTTTTCCCCCGTTGCTCTGCTTCCAGGAGTAGTGGAGAGGATCAGGATCTGACTGTACTCTCTGAAGTGGAACTTATTCGTCTCATGGTGCAAGGAGCATCAGAATGACCCAGTCAACTGCCAAGCTGGTGCAGTCCTGGATTTTCTACAGAGCAGGTTTAAGGCAAATCTATCCCCCTCCACCATAAAGGTGTACATGGCGGCAATATCTGCCTACCATGCCCCTTTGGATAGACTTAGTGGGAAGAAACCCTCTAGTTTCATGGTTCATCTGGGGGTAACTGAGGATGAGATACTTTTATTCTCTCAAAGACCCTCTGCCTCGGATTGGTTCTTTTTCTCATCACTACAACTTCCAGCCAACATCAACTGGAGCCTCAACAAACTGAATCAGGACACTTCCTTTTGATAGGCAAGGCATGCAAGTATCATACTTAGTCTTATTAATAGATGCATAAAGCATCATTAATTCTTTTTACAAAGGAATAGGAAACTGATGGTTTGTTCAGGCTGTTGATCAGCTAAATATCAAATACTGCCATAAATTCATATTTTATTCTATTCTCTGCTTCAACTTCTTCTAATGCTGAACTGTATGCATGTGTGTGTGTGTATGTGTGTATATGTTAGGATAGTATTTGTTTAGTCTAGTGAATAAAGGATTGTTTGTATCGCACATGATGTTGTTTGTAGTTCATGCTCATAATCCCTAATCATGTCGATTATCGCTACATGCTCTTAATCATTCAGTAGTTCCACAAATCAAGTATTTGATCAAAATACTTAGAATCGATCATAATCAATATGTTACCACTTATGGAATGGAGGAGACTGACACACGAAGATGATGTAAAATGAGATGATTTTCTAAACAAATTTCCAAAGACTAGACACTAATCCAGGTAACAAAAAAGGCATCCAGAAAAACACAGGCAAACAGGTAAGTGATCCACAAAAAACAGTAATCCACAGTACAAGGTAATCCACAGGGTAAAAGGCAAAAGCAGGAACAAAACCACATCCACAGGTTGACCATCAGGCAAACTTAAACTATAAACAAGACCTGACAACACACTTAAAACAAGGCAGGGTTTAAATAATGTCCGGGTTGATGAGCGGCAGGTAAGAGTCATTAAAGATGGAGGATGTGAAGGTGACGGACATGATGGGAAATGAAGTTTCTAGAATTCTGGAGATCGTGAATGGGTGACAGGAGCGTAGGGATTTGATGCTGACGGTTGAGCAGTTGTAGCATTTTCACTTGGCGCCTTGCTGATTATAAATCCAGCCTTGGAGAATATCCTTTTTGATGGTGTGGAGGTAGATGGGGTGCTGTGCATCACTTTAGATTATCCTAAACGTTCCACTACAGTCATACTCCTCTCATACATATCTTGAACTACTCCGATGTACTTATCTGCCACGCCAGACATCCTGATACAGTATTAAAGCTTCTCTCTCTGCTCCCTGTCATACGCTTTCTAAAAGACACAGTGCAGCTTCTTCTTACCATCTATGTACCTCTCCATTAACATTCTCAAAGCAAAAACTGCATTAGTAAAATGAAGGTAAATTAAAATGTGTTTAATTAAAATGCTAAACCTTCCGTCAGTAAACATGTTTTATTACAGTGGCTTCGTTATTACTGTGAAAGTGTAGGAAGAGAAGAAAGTGACCAGAAGTATAGATCAAATAAAGTACTTTTTAATATATCTATAACCTGCTGTTCCCTTACATAATCTAATAAAAGTTCATATTGTTTTGTTATGCAGGGCTTGAAATTGCATTATGGTCGCATTATGCTCCTGAAATTTAACCTGTGACCTCAAAAGCATTTGCGAGTACATATATTGTTGTTGTGCATGCTGTGAGTTGATACAGTGACTGTTGCGGCCATTCACAGAGAACGCGGTTTTCCATTCTGCTGCGATACTTTTCCATTCTTTTTCTATGTAAACACGCACTAAACAAATGCATGTCTTGTGTTTGTGGTAACTCATGCATGAGCGCTGAATATTTAGCACCTGTTTCACATGTGATGTGTGAGAAGTGCGTTTAATGCGCAAGGCAAGGCTGACCCGCAGCTATGTGGACCACAAGTATAGCAATTGGAAGTTTGCATTACATTATTTAAAATTCATTCACAGCTTACAGCAGACATATTTTGCCTATTTTTAGATATTTAGATATATTTTAGTATTAAGTAGCAATTAAAAGTATTAAGAAATTTTATGAAGTCAAATAAATTGAATATTAATCTGTTAATAAATAGCAGTATCAACATTCTTTTTTTACTCAAACACCAATAAACTAAAGAGATTTTTTATTTTTAAAGAGAACTTTTGTTTAAGCTATAACCATTGTTTTTTTAATAACTGCTACACATCTGCGAATCAAGTCAACCAACTTCTGGCACCTAGAAACAGGTGTTTTGAGCTTAAACTATGTTCCAGAGCTCCTGGGAATATTTGGCTTTTGCTTCAGAAACTGCATTTTTAATGTCACCCCACAAGTTTTCAATTGGGTTGAGGTCCTCTGTCTCGCTAATCTATACAAGTCCTTCTCGCCTTCCCTTGTGTCTAACCTGGCATACAACTCATCATATGCTTTCGGTTTGGTCTTTGCCACCTCAGGGCAAAGACAAGGATGTGATTCCTTGTAATCATGTCTACTTTCTTCAGTCCTTTCTACATCCCACTTCTTTTTAGTTAGCCTCTTTCTCTAAATGCTCTCCTGTACTTCCTTGTTCCATTACCATGTTTCCTTATCTTTTTTCCTCCTTCCTGATGACACACCTAGCACCTTTCTACCCGTTTCCCTGATCACTTCTGCTGTATTTTCCCAGTCATCTAGAAGCTCTTCTTGACCTCCCAAAGCCTCTCTCAGCTTCTGCCTAAATTTCTCATAACATTCTTCATTTTTCAACTTTCACCACTTGGTCTTGCTATCTATCTTTCCTCTCCTCTTATTCCTGACCACCAAAGACATCACCATCCGATGCTGTCTGGCTACTCTTTCTTCTACCACCACTTTGCAGTCGCTAATCTCTCTCAGATTGCCTCATTCACATAGAATGCTGCTGTTATAATGAGAGAACAGAAGGCAGAGATGGCTTACGAACCCTTCTGCCTCTTCTCTTTCTTTAACCAAGAGTAGCCCATTTTCCACCAGCACCCTGTAGGTCAACAGCATTGGTGGTGGTCGTTGTTAACCCAGGCCTCGACTGATCCAATATGTTATTCTCAATGACAATCCGCATATTTAAATTTGGCACGTTTTATGCCATACTGCTGTAGTTATATCAATAGTTATAAGGGGCAATTCATTATTTGTAATATGAGGAATCTCAGATTTCTCCTAAAAGACATATCCTGGGTGAATATGGAATATCAAATTCCAAGCATCTACCTAGATATCTTAACACAAATTTCCAAAAAGGTTTAATTTTTGTACATTGCCATAAAGCATGAAGGTATGTGCCAATGTCTTGTTCACATTTCCAACGTTTATTGTCATTCAAACATTCCATTCTAAAGAGTTCAACTGGAGTGAAATAATACCTATGTAATACCTTATACTGGATAAATTTACCTCTTGCTTCTCTTATATATCTTCCACTATAGGAAAGAATCCTGTTCCAAGTTTCTTTATCTATATCACTATAAATGTCTCTTTGCCAAATCAATCTCAGGTTTTCACAGTTCTTATTGTCAATCTTTGTATAGAGCTGATAAAATGTAGATGCCTTTTGAAGATGCCTTGGGAGTTCATAAAATATTTCCAGAACATTCTTGTTTTGTGCCATGGAGACCTTTGTTTCAAAGCTATGTCTGATATTATATACTAAATTATTATAAGACAAGAGATTACCATTATCAAATAAATCATTTAAAGTACATATACCTCTTCTAAACCATTGTTGGAAACTTTTTTCAGCGAAGACCAGGAGACTTGGATTTCCTTGAGCAGTAGTCTTTATTGTAGATAGCGAGTCTTCAAATCAGAGCATACTGCACGGGCGCTGCAGTCATCAAGTCTGATATGAAGTCTAAACACATTGCATATATAGCCATTTCAAGGGCAGTCCCTTGAAATGGTAACTCACTTTATTTAGGTGACAACAGAAACAATGGACAGAGAGGAAGTAGTAGACTCTCTTCAGATCCTGGAGTCTCACTCACCCTTACTGAGACCACTTCATTATCATAGAGAAAGAAATGTTCACACCTTGGGCCTGTTGCCCCTTCCTGAGTTTTGACCTTTGATTGAATCATGAGCAAATGGTCACCAACTCAGTGGGATATGATGGGTAAATGTCCTAGGAGCCACCCCATGTTCCTATGTTCTTCCAATGCAATATATATCATTTTAGTAGTTTGTGTAAGGATGGGGGAAATAAAGAGAATCAGCTGATTTTAAAGTGATCCTCAAATTTACATTTCCACAATTCCCCCTTTGAGAGTTCTAATAACTCACATAATAAAAAAAATGTAAATCTTCCAAAATCCATTCTATGGCATATGTTGGTTAACATGATGCCCCATCATCTAATCTTATAACATTGATAGTTACAGGCACATTTGACTTGGTGGGTGAATTTTCACAGAATGTCTGGATTCTGTTTCTCTGAAACTTCTACTGACACCAATGTACAATGAAAGTAACACATATGCACTGCATGTTGAAACAGTAATGTGTCATTTAGGTAGATGTTCTGAAGTCCATGAATGTAGATGTGTTCTGTTGTTAGTCATTCCAGTTATGTTAATTTTCAACACCCAGGATGCCTCAGGAAGTGACTTCTTTGTCCAGGATTAGCTTCCGTAGATGTCTGTAGTGACGATTCACATTCACTGTCCTGTACTGGTATCTGTAACACAAACAGAAAGACACAAAAAGCAGTACTCTAATACTTTTTACGTTTTTTATTTTAAGTTAAACATCTTTGTGATTGTATAGACTTTTCAATATACCTTGTAATAAAATGTTGTTGATCGTAGTGTTGTTTTTTTTCTTTCCCTAGCCTTGGTAGGATTGACACCTAAGGACCAAGTGAGGTGGGGATAAACTACTTGAAGGGGAAAACCTATAAGGGAGTCTTCACCGCAGGGTTGGCCCCCGAAGCCTATTGCTTCTCGGTTCTTCCCTGGGCTCCTCACTGGTCTGCGTGTCCTAATCTGCCCCTGTAATATTCAAACTACTTCACATATGAGATGTGAGTGTTACTAGCTAACCCAAATAATGCTTAAAATTGGTAAACACAAAAACTGTATTTAAATCCTCTAATGAACTATCAGTCATAGCAGACATCATAGAAGAGGATACATCAGTTACTATGATATGTTGCAATAGATCATTCAGGGTTGTGAGATGTGTTAAAGTGGTGATTTTCAGCTGAATTGTGAAACTGTTTGACACTAGATTTACACATGTACCAAAATAAAAATCAGCCACCTTTTGTTGCATGAGTGCTTACACAAAGTCTTTCATCTTGGTTGTCAATCTCAATGCAACAATAAGCTCTCACAACCTTAATAATCATTGTCTTATCAAGTTGTCCCACAGGTTAAGTGTAGAGGGGAGGGGCTGCTTTAGGATTGTGAGCAGGCTCTGTAGGAGCTGAGAAACGCTGTTCATTTCTCCTAAAATCTTTTTGCTTTTCCTACACTCTTTCAAGTAATGCCCATGTTTACCACAGTAGTGACATTTGCTGTCCCTCCTAAAACATTTATTCTTTTTTTGATCACCTATATTAGTTTTATTCAGCGATGCTGCTGCAACTTTCACCTTTATTTTGACATCAGAGTCCCTTTCCCAGGTAGCTAACCTGCCTAAATTTCTTCTCAAGGTTTCATTAGACCATATGAGATCTAAGAAAGGAAGAGCATTCATGTATTCTGATGAAAGGCCATCAAACCATGCACGGACTAGTGGTCCTTTGTCATCCAACACATCCTCAGGACTATTGACTATCCCACTGTAAGCTGCAGCTGACTGACAAAACCTTTCAGTGTATTCACTTACAGATTCATCCTGTCTTTGCATACAGTTAGTGACTTTAGACCAATCAACCTTTGGTCCAACAATGCCCCCTAATATTCTAAGAACTCCCTCCCGCAAGTCCTCTTTGCTGGTATTTTTAAACTCAGGAGTATCAACACCACTCTCAAAACATTTGAACTCTGATTCTGTTAAAACCTGAGACATAAACTGTATGATTTCCACCAAAGACATGTCATAGAGACGCATTTTCTTTGCTAATGTTCCCCTAAATTCAGAAAAATTAACATGTGCTGATGGCAAACTTTGTGCAAGTCTCTCTATTGCTTCAGGATCTTGGTCTTTTGGTAGCTCGACCACAGGTATCACAGAATGTACAGTCTCAACATTTGATTTACTTTGAGCTTTTCTCTTTGTTCCACAAACCTCAACTGCATTAACTGCTTTGTTTCTCAAACCCGTATTGTCATTAATAACATACATATGACCTTCATGCCTAAGTTCTGACTGTAAGGCAGGATGAATATCTGACTGTTGTTTCAAGTTACCGGTTAGTGAAGCCTTGTTATGGCCTAACTTCTCTTTAAGAGATGTCACATGATCATGCAAATTTTGATTTTTCTTCTCTAAATCCACAATTCGCCGAGTATGCTCTGCAGTTAAAGCCACATTGTACTCTCTGTAACAACAGATAATTCCTTTAATGTTTTTCTTTCTAATACAGGCACCAAGCACTTTCTTGCATTCTTCAAGAGACCAAGTCCTATCTGAATCAATGCCAAACTTTTGTGTTAAGTTCTGTCTAACCAAGTCTGTCACTATTGTGTCCATGTGATTGACTAGCATTGTGTTAAACTCGCTGTCTGACCATAAAGGGGTAGCTAGTCCACCTTTCTCTGTTGTGGGAATTAGTCTAGCATGACTTTTAACCATTTTGACTTTTTAGTGGATTTCTCTTCACAGACAGATAATTCCTAATCACTTCCCTACAAAGTAGAGGATAGACCCAATTCTTCTCTGGCAAAGCAGATTAAAACCTATTTGCTAATATGCATTTGTTCTTGACCGTCCCTGACAAAGCAAAACAAAGGATAAAGCAAAACTCCTAAACCAAAGTCTTCTCTGCCTAAACAGAGGATAACCCTAAATTTCTTCCCTGGTAAAACAGAGGATAACTAAACTTCTTTTCTGCCTAAACAGAGGGTAACCCTAAATTTCTTCCCTGGTAAAACAGAGGATAACTAAACTTCTTCTCTGCCTAAACAGAGGATACACAAATTCTTCTCTGATAAACAGAGGATAACCAAACTTCTCTGCCTAAACAGAGGATAAGCAAAATTTGTTAACAGAACCCTGCAGCTGTTGTTAACACTTCCCTGGCATAGCAGAGGATAACCACATGTACTGGTCTGTAAAGGTTCTTTAGATAGAGTGACACTCACCAAATCAAAGTTGGGTTGAAAAATTCCGTCTGGAATGTTTGGAGAGATGAGGAGCTCTATCCGGGTCACGGCACCATCTGTTGGAAACTTTTTTCAGCGAAGACCAGGAAACTTGGATTTCCTTGAGCAGTAGTCTTTATTGTAGATGGCGAGTCTTCAAATCAGAGCATACTGCACGGGCGCTGCAGTCATCAAGTCTGATATGAAGTCTAAACACATTGCATATATAGCCATTTCAAGGGGCAGTCCCTTGAAATGGTAACTCACTTGTTAGGTGACAATAGAAACAATGGACAGAGAGGAAGTAGTAGACTCTCTTCAGATCCTGGAGTCTCACTCACCCTTACTGAGACCACTTCATTATCATAGAGATAAAGAAATGTTCACACCTTGGGCCTGTTGTCCCTTCCTGAGTTTTGACCTTTGATTGAATCATGAGCAAATGGTCACCAACTCAGTGGGATATGATGGGTAAATGTCCTAGGAGCCACCCCATGTTCCTATGTTCTTCCAATGCAATATATATCATTTTAGTAGTTTGTGTAAGGATGGGGGAAATAAAGAGAATCAGCTGATTTTAAAGTGATCCTCAAATTTACATTTCCACACCATCGACCCCAAAACAAGGGCTTTTTCCCAATTTTAACAAAGGAATTTATACTTCCATATTGAAGAATAGTACTGAGATAAGTGAGATATTTGTCCGTCACGGAGTCATCTGATGCCATTGCTACACAGGCTGCATCAGATCCCACCGTCTCCATTTCACGTTCTCACTTCCCGGACTATTAGAACTTCAATTCCTAGAATCCTTTGCACCGCACATCCACCATCTTGGATTACCAACACCTGTTGCTCATTAACCCGGACTCTTTATAAACTCCATGCTTTCACTCAGTCACCGTCAGATATTGTATATGCTATCATCTGTCTGGCCATCTCTCTCTTTTTCTCTCGTCTACTCTCATCTCATCTCCTATTTGTATCTGTCGTTTGCCTTGTTGTATTACCTTATGTTTATTTGCCGTTGTTGATTTGTGTTTATACATATTCCTGTCGTGTTTGTTAACTGTAGTAAAGAATCATTATTGTTTTTATTGTTTCATCCCGTGTTTCCTTTACCCAGTCAGTAACACTGACACTTTTTGTGAGCAATTTTCCAAACCTCTTTAGAATAAATCAGTATTTACATTTAGCTCATGCTTTTATTCAAAGCGACTAGTATTAGGAGACAATAAAGCGACACATCAAAAGCGGCAACAATAGTACTAAGGGGTGCTTTCCTAAGTTTACAATGTTTTACAGTGCTAGATGAGAACCTGTAGAGGAAAGAAGAAAGGTTTTTTTTATGATGTCAGGTGTTCGTGGAAGAGGTGTGTTTTTAGTCGTTTCTTAAAGGAGGTGAGGGATGTGGCAGTATTGGGTTGGACTGCTGTTTTGAGTTCCCATCTGTGATTTGTGAAAAAGCCTCTATTGGTCGAAAAGGGGAGGTGAGTTGTCTCTCTATTAATACCCAGTCTAAATCTATATCCAAATCCTCTTCCCCCAGTGTTTAACGAGTTTAGACATTTCAAATGCTATTTTATAGAATTCTACATTTGGTAATGCTAAATCTTTAGGCAGAAATAATTTATTAATCCCAATCCTTGGTCTTTTACTTTCCCATAAAAATATTCTTAATCATAGTATTATACTGTTTCTTTATTTGAACAGGCATAGTTATAGGGACCATTTCTGATATATAATTAAACTGAGGCACTTCCACCATCTTAATTAAATTAGTCTTTGCCCATAAAGTGAGTTTTTCCCAGCTATCTAATTTTGCCTGTATTTTCTGTAATAAAGGTTCCATATTCAAATTTAGAATATTCTCTAAATTGGGGCTCAAGTGAATACCCAAATATCTAATTCCTTTAGGCATCTATTTGAATTTAAATGCACTAACTGAAGAAGAGATACTGGCATGTTCCCGATACTGGCATAGCCTCCGATTTATGCCAGTTTATTTTATATCCTAAAAATTTAGAATAAGATTCAATTATATTACGAAG